>OZ024876.1:36103967-36127865 GCA_964017185.1 Rugalucina vietnamica
TTTACGAGGGGCGATTGGAAAGTACGTAGCATGGTCCATTATTTCAGTAACGGATCAACAAACCAATACATGTTTGGTATCATTTTAAACAACTATCTTTCCTCCACTACTTACACTAGTTTCATGAAGGTGACATCATGCAGTCAGAAACAACATTATTGTAAACATAGGTACTGATTGTATACTGGAAAAAGTGAAATTTCAATGAAATAGACAATTTATAATCATTTTTTAAATTTAGCAGTGCATGAACACTATTTGATGCAATAAGATTATTTTGCACCATTTTGTAGCCCATCATACTGACAATTTATTATGCAAGTCTTGAATGAATTTGCAAATTCTTATAACTTATAAACGAGACAGCAATATCTGCGTCTCTTGGAATTATCTGCATTTTGTCCATTTTCTATGTCAAAACGCGCCCGTCACAATGATTTTAATTTGAAAATATAAAAGCAGCATTTGTTTGAATTTATTTTAAGTTTAGTTTCATACCAAGCACAGTTTCCCTGCTTCGTAACAAGACAAACAAAAAATTATTCAGAGCACAACAAATGGTAGATAACTGTATAAATCTGGTCATGGGTATGGGCGATTTTAGCTATGAGGAATAGTTTTGTTTGTATAAATTGAGAACTGTGGCAAATAGAGTGGTAAGAAAGGTTTGTGAGTTACAACCAATTACTAGAGTGATGACTGACAAGTTATCTTGAAGAAACTTTCTATAGTTTATAAGATATGAGGGGGTTAGTTACCCCACCCACTTCTTGAAAATAGGGGGTAGTGTCATTAAGATTCATTTTTAAAAGAACTGAGTAAGATGAGACGACATATTTGCATGACGAAATTCTCTTTGTGCATTGTTCACAATGAATAACGCAGAAAATATACTGGGTAACTCAGATGTCACAAATCTTGCTGCAGTATGAGCCTTAATCTCAAAACAAATACAGTTGAACCTGCTGAATCAGCCACCTTTATAAGAGCTCCACCTGCATAAGAGAGCCAGTCTGAAACATTCCCAATCATTTTCACTATATTTTATCTCTGCATAAGACAGCCACCTCCACAAGACAACCAGCAGCCAGTAAAATCAATCCCAAAATGCTTATAACTCTCTATAAGACAGCCACATCATACTTGCCTAAAGTCAAATTTTCCCATTTACAAGCTGTTAATTGGACAATTATTATTCATTATTGTATGTCAAAAAGGGGTGTAATTAACAATTACTTTTGAATTACTTTTAATTACTTTAAAGAAAAATATCTCTAAGATATATTTAAAGATTAATATTGTAAAAGTGCACTTCAGATTATTCTGTTAATTTTTTTTCTTGCACATTTAATTGAAGTATCTGGTCAATCATACAGTACTCAAATAAAATATTTTCTCATAGACATCAGTTACAACAGTAGAAAAAAAAATATTTTTCAATTCATCTATAAAACTGTTTCTCATTCTACTGACAAAATTAAGTCTTGTGTACTTTTAAACCTTTTCTAATTTATGATGTACTATCTTACAATAACACCAAACAATAATTGAGCAAAGAAAGTGTGAAAACTCAATTATTATCTTTTCTTTTGTGCCTTGATTGGTGTATTGTTCCCAATTGCTGTTAATTTTTCACACCTTAGTGACAGATTCATAATTGAATAGGATGCATTGTACAGAAATGTGTTTTAGGCTATTTAAAGGTTTTTAAGTCATTTAAACCAAAATGGTCACAAAATTAAACCCTTTCCTTCAGGGTCCCATTCTATTGCTAATTAGAGTGAACTTGAATATCATGTTTTCCAAATGGGAAACTGGCAGAAATTATTGGTCAAACAATTCATTGTCATGTTTTTATGATTGTAAGATACCTGTGCAGTCAGATAGTTTAGCTGTTGTTTTAGGACTCTTTTAAGTTGTGGTATGCCTCTTGACATTTTGCTTTTCTCAGTTTTAAGGACAGTGTATGCAAACATTTAAACCTTTAGACGTTTAACACTTGGAATGTTATTTTCTTTGTGATTCTTTTGCCATTTGTTAGAAATCAGGGGTGATCATTCGCTCTTTTATCAATAAGCCAGCATGGTCAGCAAAATGATCTTAGGAGAATTAAAATATATATATATATATTGTGTGCTTTAGTGTGAGAGTTAACAATTTTCATTCATGTCAGAAGAGATCTACTGCTTTCTTATAATAAATCAGTGATATGAGGAGTTGTTATATTTGCAGCTAAAATTTTGACATTTGATGCAACACATGTGTCAACCTTGTAACCATATCATTTAATAGTTAATTCAAGATACATCAGTAGTTTAAAACATTCCTTTTCAATGGGGACAAAAAGAAAAGGAAGACTCATAGTACTAAAGGTTCCTGTCAGATAATTCTTAACACTCCAAGTGTTGTCAAATTGATCAACATTTTGGGACTTCGAAATTTCATGCATTTAAACGGTCTGAGCAAAGTAATTGTATGTAATGAATTACATTGGGCTAAGTAATTGTATGTAATGAATTACTTTACTGAAATGCCTAGTAATTGTAATTGTAATTTAATTGAACAAATGTCAATGTAATTGTAATTCAATTAATTACTTTTCAAAATAATTAACCCCAAGCCTGTTTAAAACAGTTAATTAGCAGAAAAAATCAATTAAGTTAATACCCATGAGGCTTTATATATATTTTTGTGTAACGAAGCATGAAATGATGTCAACTTATTAAACACATACAGGTAGTCCTTCCTTAGAAAGGATTTTTCTTGTGACAGTAAGAATATTTTCTACATGACAACTGCTCTGACTGAACCTTGATAAGACAGCCACCTGTGTATAACAGCCAGCTTAGCTCACTCCCAAAGGTGGCGCTTTTATAAAGGTTTGACTGTAGGAAGAAAACACGCAAAAATGCTATTTTTTGAAACGGTCCAACTTTTATATTAATCAATATTTTTCGCATCTACTTATGCTAGCCGTGCAAGCAATAACCGCAGAAGACATCGACAGAAACAGAATTCCGAGAGATATCGCTTATTTGTTATAATGTGATATCGAATTAGATCACTGATTTTCGGTTGATTTTTCTCAATATTTTTTTCGAAAATATCCGCCAGTATATAAACATGCCTTCACTTTGAGCGTGCGAGGCACGTGCATGACTAGTTGTTCTACAAAAATCAATGCATCATCTTGAAGAGGAGAAATTCTACTTTCTATATATGTATTACTTTAATATCTTTAGCAACGCATTGAGAAATTACGATACCATACTACGTACTTTCCAACTGCCCCTCGTAGCATGTCCCAGCCTTTCAGGTATTTTGTGACATATAAAGCGTGCAAACAACCACCACCGGCATCAAAATCACAACAAACCTCTCGCATAGTCAAAAGCTGTTCCCTTGTGACGCTTACTTTTTCGTAAGGCACTGCTAAGTAGTTTCCCAGTGCGGAAGTCAAAGGCACTGAGATCAAAGGATTCACCAAGGTAACGTGCTAGCTGTGGTTTACTTCTTATCTTTACTCCCTCGGGACTGTGAATTATAAGCAAATACATACATGTACATATCATTTGAGCCACCTCATGGGAAAACCAACAATCTCAGGGTTCGAATTTAGCACTCGCACACTCGCAAAATGCGAGTTATATTTTAAGAATGCGAGTAGAGAAGATCAGCACTTGAATTTTTCTGCGAGTTGCATTTTCGGGCCGTTTTTCGTATGCAAAATGAAAGTAGAATGTCGGAAATGAAGATTGGCGATATTCTGCGCAATTGAGATGCGCAGTCACGCAACCGCTTGTCATTCTCAATTTTTGTCCAATAACTATCTATCTTCTGATACTGAGTCGATCAATTTCTGATCATCACCGCTAGAAACTGAAGGTGCAATCGTTCGTCCGATCGGACTTCGATTTTTTTTCCTCCATTTTTTTGCACACGTTACCTTTGTAAACAGTGAGTGTGCTTTCTTTCGCGGACGCGCTATACTTCAAGAAACTGAATCAGGAAATTGTCAGCAATGAGGTTGTTTTTTTGGCATTTTAAAGCCTAGAAAACGCATTTGAACCGGGATTTTGGTAAGAAATCACAATTACAGACTTGTTGAATGCTAAAATGGCGGCTTATTGATGGATTTAATGATGTTTAGACACAAAACGTAACAATATACAGACTTGTATCGATCTCCCAAAGCAAGTATTAGCTTTTTGGAAAATGCAACATATATAGTGTTTTTTGAAGCCTGAAAAGTGGTGAAAAAGCGATTTTTTTGCAAAAAAAAAAAAACTCAGTAGCACACGATATTGGAAAAAAATAAATCTCAGCATGCTAAAGGTTAATATGCTTTAGGTCCGGAGCTTTTCCTACTGCAAAAAAAAGCAAGGTGACTTTCAGAGTTAGCAAGTAGGAAAAGTAGGCACTTGCTAAAATAAGCAAGTGGCAAAAAATGTTAAATTCGAACCCTGAATCTGCATATGCGAAAACAAAGACGCAGATCAGCTTCGCGGTACTTCGAGGTTTCCGCGAAGCTGATCAGCGCCTTTGTTTTCGCTACTCGGATAGTACAATGCCTCTTCTACTTATATCCAAAATTCCAAGCTTCTAGCTCTTTTCTGTGACTGTACAGGCCGGTTTGTGTCGAACCTGTTCGGAAACCACATTGTTGGTTTTCCCACGAGGCGGCTCATTTAACAGTTTATCTTTGTGACCCTAGTCACCCTAATGAATTAAAAGTGGAAAATAAAACAAAAGGGTAATTGTCATACAAGCCTTTCATATTACATGTATTTCAGACCTTTATTATTGCTTTCCTTTATTATTGCTTTATCTCTAGGTATGAAATCCACAGTATTTTGGGCAAATTATGATTTTATTAGCATCTGAAAATGATAAAAGTACAACAGGGATAGAGACTGAGTTGAGGCCTCCACAGGGGGGGGTCTTTGCTCCCTGCTCCCTGAAAGAAAAATGACCTTTCTCCCCGGCTCCCTAAAATGTTTTTCCTCAGCCCTCTGCTCCCTAAAACCCTGCTTTCTCCCCAAATCCCTGAAAATAAATGACCCTTCTCCCCAAATCCCTGAAAATAAATAGCCCCTCTCTCTGAATCCTCAAAACCCCTGGGAGGGCCTCTAGAGTTGAACCCACGACTGAATGAGCAAAGGCAGGAAATTTTCCCAACCTTGGCAATTGAATTTCCAATATTTTGACATAATTTACACTGGTCATTGCATTGACGGCCAGCAATAAGCAATAATTATGTCACAACGGGAATCCCTGAAACCTCCTACTGGTTCACTAAGAGTTTTAGGAACTTGAAGGGTTTCAACATACCTGGGTGTCTGATCATGCCCTGAATCTGAATAGTTAACAGGGGCCACACTCTTAAAAGAAAGTGATATTTAGATATGTGGGAAATGTCAAATGGCTGACATCCCCTGCCAATTGTCAAAAGACTGTATTGATGCTGTCTTTTTGATGAAAGCTGAAACTTGTGTTTTGTTGAAAAAAACTATCTATCTATCTTCTGATACTGAGTCGATCAATTTCTGATCATCACCTCAGGTGTGGGGTGGGTGGCTAAATTTAGAATTTAGTCAAGGGAAAATAAAACATTTGGGGTGGACCATTAAAACTATTTACAAGATATAGATGAGAGGCATACTAAAACGCATGCCTCTAGGCTAATGATTTAAATAGAAGCCTTAAATTCCTCAATGGTCTTAGATAGGACCACTGAAGAAGGGAGACTATTCCAAACCGGAATAGTTCTGGGGAAAAAGGAATTTTTCAGGGCATCACTATAGGCAAATGGTCTTGTGTATTGTGATTCATGTGATGCCCGAGTATGCCTTAGATTGGGTGCCGGGGTCAGGTATTTGTCTTTATCAAGAGACACTGTACCAGAGTGTATCTTGTAGAAGAAGGTTAAGGAGGACCGCTCCCTGCGAGACTCCAGGGATGGCCACTCAAGTTCGTCTAGCATTTCACCGACGCTACTGGTGTTCCTCCATCGCCTGCAGGTCCACCGGGCAGCAGTCCTCTGCACCTTCTCCACCTTCTCAATCTGAGTTTCATGATAGGGATGCCTAATAGGAGCTGCATACTCAAGTTGAGGCCGAACCAATGTTTTGTATGCAACTTCCTTAGTATGCCTAGGTGCCAGTGCCAAATTGCGCCGAAGAAAACCCAAAGTCTTAGTTGCCTTGCATGTAATTTCAGAAATGTGTTGACCCCAATCAAGATCATCTGTGATAGTTAAACCGAGGTATTTAGCGGACTGAACCTGTTCTAATGTTTGCTGATGCAGTGTGTAATTGAACTCTATATGCCTGCTTGGATGTAGCCGCATCACCCTCATTGAATGACATTTGCTAACATTGAATTTCATTTGCCAATCCATTTCCCATTTGGCCAAGCTATTCAGGTCATCTTGTAAAATTTGACAATCCAATGGTGACTTGATATTTCTGTATAAAACACAATCATCAGCAAATAGCCGAACAGATGACCTGATGTTGTCAGGAAGATCATTAATGAAAATAAGAAATAGGACCGGTCCTAAGACCGATCCTTGTGGGACACCAGAAAGAACCGGGACTGGGTCTGAGGCACGGCCATCTAATACCACTTTTTGAAAGCGCTCAGAGAGCCACGAGTCGATCCACTTATGTGTAGATCCTCTAATCCCGTAGAAGTCAAGTTTGTATAATAACCTTTTATGTGGGACCTTGTCAAAGGCCTTAGCGAAATCCATGACAATCACATCCGTCTGCCTGTGGCCACGACCCACTGCTCGGTCCAGATTACTAACCAAATCATGATAAAACTGAACTAACTGGGTTTCGCAAGACCTTTGACTTCGGAACCCATGCTGACAGTCAGCAAGAATGTTTTCAAGAGCCAAGTGTTTGTTTATGTTGCTGACTATTATATGCTCTAGAGTTTTGCAACAGATACAAGTAAGCGACACCGGTCGATAATTAGCTGCATCGTATTTCTCACCTTTCTTAAATACCGGGGCTACATTTGCCTGTCGCCAATCGTCTGGTACAGCACCCTGAGCAAGCGACTCATTGAAGATATAGGTCAGTACAGGAGCAATTTCAGAACTACATTCCTTCAACACCCTAGCACTCAGGCCATCTGGCCCAGGCGCCTTATGTATATTCAAATTATTCAACAGTTTAATGACCCCATTGGGGTCAACTGTAATTTCACCCATAGCGGTGAAAGGACTTGTGCCTTTGGAGGGGATTTCATCATCTGATTTGCGAGTGAAGGCTGACTGAAACTGCCTATTACAAATATTAGCCTTATCCAAAGTGTCAGTCATCAAGATACCATTTTCTCTAAGAGTATTGATCCCAGACGCGTCTTTCTTAAGGGACTTGACAAATGACCAAAACTTTTTTGCCTTTTCATTTTTTCGGGGACAATCAGGATCAGGGTTATCATTTTCAAAGGAGAAGATATTGGTAATATGCTTCCAATATGCATCTCTAATGCTCTTTTGAACATGTGCTCTGAACCGTTTGTAATGGTTCTTAATGTCAGGGCTGCTTGACTTGCGAGCACGAAAGTAAAGTTTATCACGTTTCCTTATCAAGCGTTTGATCGAGCTGTCGATCCATGGTAAGCTATATTTTGTCTTGGTCATTTTTGATGCGCATGGTAATGACCAGTTAACTATCCCTGGCAAGTTAGAAGCCGTTTTAACCTGAAGTAGTACACATCAGTTTTTCCGGCTGACAGTCCACATTGCCGCACACATTCTTCTCTGGTCCAACCAGGTGGGAGACCGGGACAATCAGCTTTTCTTTTACCGTCCATCATTTTTTCGATTTTTCGCCGGAAATGGTAACCCGGAAATAATTTTAAATCGCAATGTACTGCAGAAGTTCCGCAACGGGTAACTGGTCATTTCGGCCTATAATCGTTTCGGCCCATGACAATTTCGGTTACAAGACGTTTCGCCCCAAAGACGTTTCCCCCCTAGTCGTTCCCCCCACCCCCCACCCCCTAGTCGTTTCGCCTCTAATTTCCATCCTAGTCGTTTCGCCCCTCATACCCTACATGTTTCGCCCCCAATACCTTTTCCCCCTGTCGTTTCGCCCCCAATTTATTTATTTATTTATTTATTTATTTATTTATTTATTTATTTATTTATTTATTTATTTATTTATTTATTTATTTATTTATTTATTTGAGACAGCCAAATGACCAAGTTTATTAAGACACAGGTAAATAGATAGATCTATATGCATATAGATTAGGTAAGGTGTGGTAATAAATTGAAGGTGTGAACAACTTACGGTATCACAATGTGCAGAACTAATTATTGACACCAAGTAACTTAAGTGTTATTTGTATGCTACAATAGATAAATAAATCAATTAAGAGTTTATATTAGTTTGTTCTTTTCTTATCTGTAAATTTAAAAAAAAAAAAAAAAACATCTGAACAGGTCAACTAAGTCCGGTACAACTCGGACAAAGGCGGGGTCAGCTCGGCCAATATATCTTTGTGACATAAACCTGTTCCGTTGTGACCAAAAGGTTAGCCACAAAACTGTGAAAACGCTTGAAAATTCGGCAATATACCGTCTTCCTCCACAGTAGAAGAGACATTGAAACTTCAGAAAGACATTGACCTTTTAGGGAGCTGGTCCTAAAATGAGGCATATTGTAAGCCGAGTGAACAGCTATTTCCCAATAGGCGGCCACTCAGTTACCGAAACCTAACTAAAAATGAAAACGCACATAAGGTGCAAACAACACAAAAATTCAACACCAAGACATAAAACAAAAAAGAAACACAACAGAAGTTAAAAGCAGTTTCAGCCAAACGCACAATGTTTTTTTTTTTTGTTTGTTTTGTTTTTTAGTGGTCATTCTTTTTTCTTTTTTTTAACTGCTCCTTTCAGTTAATTCTGATTCACATATACAATACATAGAAACAACATATACTACATACAAACAATCTGACAGACATGTTACGATAAGGATTCTAAACGTGTTTACTGTATTAGTTCTAATAACAATATCTGGATTTTATTCTAACTATGAGGCCAGTTGTTTCGTAATTTACATTACGAAAACCTGTCCATGTAATATACCTGTACAGAGATTTTATTTTAAAAAGTGATATTTTCTATACTAGTTTATGCCTAGAACACCGACCACAAGCACACGACGGAACTGCACCTAGGCCTTTAAGGATTCTATTTAAAGGCCTAGGTGGTCTATAAAAGGCAAAATTAGGTAGCTTATCTCAGTTTTTTTTCTAGAAACCAAAGGATTAACATCTCCAACAGCTCCTAAAAATCCAATATTCAATTTGATTGGCTGTTGCTGCTACTTGTAAAATAACTTATATATACTCCATACCTGTGATTAATTTATTGCACTTAATTCAAACAGGTAGTGTCTAGGGGATTATCAATAAGACAATAAATATGACAGAAGCTGCACAGAAGCTTATCTCTACCTGTATTACTTGTATCAAAAAGGTATTAATCTCTCGCCACCCGGCGGCTGACTTAGGCCTTTAAATCATAGAACCAAAGGCATGCGTTTTAGTTTGCATCTTGTAAATAGTTTTAATTGTCCACCCCAAATTTTTCCCATTGATGAAATTCTTTTAGCAACACACCCCACACCTGAGGTGATGATCAGAAATTGATCGACTCAGTATCAGGAGATTCACCAGTTTTGCATTATATTCTGGTTCCCAGCTTACACATAATCAATATTGGAAATACGGGTAACGGAAACCCCCTTAGAGAAAAATCAATTATCCAGGGTTGGGTTTGGTTACCTGTATTTCCAATATTGATTTCAGTAAGCTAGGAGCTAGTAGATAATGCAAAAATAGATAGACCAAAATGTGTACCAGTTGAGTTGGGTACGAGTTGACTCGGGTAATCAGAATCAGAATAGTTTCATGGTGAACCGTCAAACTGACAATACCACACCAGGTATGAGTTGACGAATTACAGACAACTCGCCCCAAAGACAACTCGCCCAAGACAACTCGCCCCACATAAAACTCGCCCCAAGACAACTCGCCCCACTTTAGAAGACAACTCGCCCCACTTTAATAGACAACTCGCCCCACTTTAAAAGACAACTCGCCCTCTATCTTAACCCCCCCCCACCATGGAATGTTGCTCCATATTATTACAGAACTTACCAAACTAACGTTTTTGCTGCCTAAATAAGTCTTTGTTTTCTTTCTGAAAGTAAAAATCCACAAGGAAAACTCGACTCATCACGTTAGCCTATGAAAAGGTTTATTATTTTAATAAGATGCTGTTCATATACACACATACATGTAAGTTGTTGTATGTATATTTACAGCATACCTTTTCATAGTTTCCAGCCGGTGCCAGAGATGCACATGCAAGACAGACCGAACTCGAGTTTGAATATTAAAGATATAAACTTACTTTTGCTTCTGTTTGCTAATGATATGGTGGTACTAGGAGAGACACCAGAAGATGCTTATTGTTTTCGTGAAATCTTAGTCGGCCTGTTTTGCATTACGAAAATTCGCCCATGCCATAAACAGATGACAAATTTCAGTCAAGGATTGTTGGTTTGTTATGAGGTTTAACGTCCCAGTCAACAATTTTTCAGTCATGTCGGGACAGAGAAAATGTCAGTAGAAAAATGATTTTTTTTTTTGTTATTTTTATTCAATACATTGAACAATCTTTGTTTAGATAAAAAATGATAGAAATATGTATATCCACGTAAACACCAGTTCTACTATATAAAATTGGGGAAGGAGTTGAGCTGAGTTGACATATTGTAGCGATTCAAGAAACAAAGATTGACAGTTCTATTTCAAGTTCAGAATTGTTTCCGGAAACTTTCCCATATAGTGTGTACAGGAAAGACAGAACTCTTGATGGTGGTGGTGTCATGTTACTTATTCACAAGGATATCCCACACATGCCAATAACAGAATTAGAAAATAAGTCAGAATCAGTTTGGATAAAAGTATTCGCTAATAAAACCGCACATTTTGTTGCAAGCTGGTATAGGCCACCCCATAGTGATGAAAACTTGACACCTTTGGAAGACCTACAGAAATTTGATACTTTGTTCAGAGAGCAGCTTAACAAAATTAGGGATAAACATAAAGGAAATAAACCCCCCTCAGTTCATGTTCTAGGGGATTTCAACTTTGGAGATATTGTTTGGCCGGACAGACACAATAAATGTGGGTCACCATTGAGTAGGATTGCAGGTCAAATTTTGGTTGACATTATTAATGATCATGGATTTGATCAATTAGTCCACTTCCCTACCAGAGAAAGAAATACTTTGGACTTGATTATCACTTCTCTTCCCAATCAGTTTGTAGATATTCACTCCCCAGATTGTCTCAGTGATCATGATATTGTTTCTGGAACGCTGAAGATTGTTATTCCCCCCCCCCCCCCCATTAAGAAAATTGGGGGAAGAAATATCGGTACCAGAAAGGTGATTATGAATCTATGAGGGCAGAAACATTAAAATTTGCAAAGGAAAAGTATTTCAGTGGCTACTCGGATACCCGTTCGGTTCAGGAAAATTTCAATCTTATTACATCTTTCATTCAGGACTCGGCAGATAAGCATATCCCATCAAAAACTAGTCGCTCTGTCTCTTCTGTCCGATGGATAACTCCTGAGATAAGGAGGAAGATTCGCAGGAAAAATATAACTCATGCAAAAGCTAAGAAAACTGGAAGTGCAAAAATTAGATCTAAATTTGAAAACTTAAGAAGGGAAATCAAAGCTGATATAAGGAAGCAGCATGACCTTTATGTCAATAACTTGGTAGGGGACGTTAAGGCTAATCCCAGGGATTTTTATAGGTATATCAATAGTCAGAGGAAAGATACCCAAGGCATTCCCCCTTTGAAAAAGAAAAATGGAAGTGGTATTGCTCAATCAGATTTCAAAAAAGCAGAAGAATTTAATGGACAGTTCACAGATGTATTCACCAAAACCGTACACACCCAAGTCCCACTTCTGGATAGGTCGGCCCCATTCATGGATGAAATTGTTGTTACAAAGGAAGGAGTAACAAAACTCCTTAAAGGTCTGAACCCATCTAAAGCCTTAGGATCTGATGAACTCCATCCTAGAGTCCTAAAAGAATTGGCAAAAGAATTAGGTCCTGTATTTGCACATTTCTTCCAGCAGTCAATCAATACGGGTGAAATCCCCAAGGAATGGTCACTTGCTAATATCTGTCCACTTTTCAAGAAAGGTGACAGGTCCCTTGCTTGTAATTACCGCCCAGTTTCTTTGACTTGTATTCCTTGCAAACTTCTAGAACATATTGTCTGCTCAAATATCATGGGTCATCTTGACCAGTATAATCTTTTGTCGGACAAACAGCATGCATTCAGGAAATGGCATAGTTGTGAAACTCAGTTGATTACAGTAATAAATGATTGGGCAAAAATATTGGACAAAAAGGGTCAGGTTGACACTTTTATTTTGGACTTTGAAAAAAGCTTTTGACACCCCTCCACATGAACTTGTTAAAAGCAAATTGTTTAGTTATGGTATATGTAGAAAGACATTGGAATGGATAAATGCTTTTTTGTGCTTCAGGCAGCAAAGGGTAGTAGTTAATGGTGTTAAATCTGACTGGGCCCCTGTTGTGTCTGGTGTCCCTCAGGGCACTGTTCTCGGTCCATTGTTGTTTTCCTTGTACATAAATGACATACCCGTTGGCATTGACTCTCAAATCAGGCTTTTTGCTGATGACTGTGTTTGTTACCGTGAAATTAGAACAGTAGAAGATACATTGAAACTTCAGAAAGACATTGACCTTTTAGGGAGCTGGGCACGAAAATGGGGCATGAGATTTCAACCTGTCAAATGCAACATGATGCAGCTGACAAATAAGCGGATAAATAAAATTGAGGCCTCGTACACCCTCGAGGGAACGGTATTTGAAAATGTTGATAGCATTAAATATCTAGGTGTAACAATTACACCTCAAGTGGAATACCCATATCAATAATATCTGTACTAAAGCCAATAGAACACTTGGATTCTTGAGGAGAAACTTATTTTCTTGCCCCCAAGATGTTAAAGAAGCAGCTTATAAAGGACTGGTGCGCCCAGTCCTGGAATATGGAAGCTCTGTGTGGGATCCTCATACTACTGTATAAATGCCTCCAGGAGGAATTGGAGAAGGTACAGAATCGTGCCGCTAGATTTGTCACTAGGAATTATACTTTCGAGGAAGGTAGTATGACTGGCATTCTTGAACAACTCAAATGGGAATCTCTCAAGAAAAGGAGGACGGATAATCGACTTATATTACTATACAAAGGTCTGAAGGGTAAAGCCAGAATACCTACAGATGACCTTATCCCAAAGACTAGGCGTTGTAGAAATAGCCACTCCAAGGCATTTCAGCTTCCATCTGCTAGTATAGAGGCCTATAAATGTAGTTTCTTTCCCCAGACTATCAGGGACTGGAATGACCTCCCTGACTCTCTGTTTTCTACTGCTGAAATGTCAGATGATTGTGTGTCCAAGTTCGCTTCACTCGTGCGTTCAAGGGACTAATTTCTCCCCCATCCGAACCCCCTGTCATTTGGCGTGTCACCAGTAAACTATTCAGATTCAGATTCAGACATAACCTAGTCTGATGGCGCGGACAAGATACATATAGACCGAGAGGGACCAGGGATAAAGAGGAGGAGTAAGAAGGACGGTCTAATAATATGGAGCAAATTCCATAGGGGGGGAGGGGTCTAAGACAGTGGGCGAGTTGTCTTCTAAAGTGGGGCGAGTTGTCTTCTGAAAGTTGGGCGAGTTGTCTTGGGGCGAGTTTTATGTGGGGCGAGTTGTCTTGGGGGAGTTGTCCTGATTCCGAGTTGACCAGTTACCGTTTCCTCTAAATCTAAATCGTTGCGGTTTCTTAATTTATTTCCGGTAATCAAAAATGAAAGTAGAAAAGCTAAAAGCAATCGTGTCACGGTCTCCAGAGAAATGACAGCCCAAGTTAGCTGTATATTGCTTTACTGTTAGTTTTCCATGATGTCAAGTGGAAGGAAAATTGCCCAAGTTTCCTTGTCAAGCGCCAGGTCGTGCTTAGAAAAGCAAAACTATGGTCGAGCGTTTGCCAATTTTCTCCTCTTTCTGAAACTGGCACCAGAACGTTGTGAAGAAGTCCGCAGTGAATTCTCAGTAGCCATGAGAGAGTGGTCTGAGTGTCTAGAGAGAGACCACAAGATGGTAGATTTGTTCAAATGCTATGATCAAGCTTGTGAGATGTTTCCAAATCATGACACTGTCCTAAATAATATTGGAGCCCAGTTATTTAGGTAATTAGACAAACACATGTAGTGTATCTGAATCTAAATCTGAATAGTTTACTGGTGACACGCCAAATGACATTATTTCACCAGGGGGTTCGGGTGGGGGAGAAATTAGTCCCTTGAACACACGAGTGAAGCGAACTTGGACACACGGTCATCAGACATTTCAGCAGAGGAGATAAGTGAATAAGGGAGGTCATTCCAGTCCCTGATAGTCTGTGGAAAGAAACTACTTTTGTACGCTTCTTTGCTAGCTGATGGTATCTGAAAAGCCAATGAGTGTTGATTTCTCTACAACGCCTATTCTTTGGGATAAGGTCATCTAGTATTCTGGCTTTACCCTTTAGACCTTTGTATAGCAATATAAGTCTACTATCCTTCCTCCTTAAGAGATTCCCATTTCAGTTGACCTAAAATGCCAGTCATGCTCCCAGTTTCAAAAACATAATTTCCCGTCACAAACCTTGCCGCACGATTTTGGACCTTTTCCAGTTCTTCCTGGAGGCCATGAATGTGAGGGTCCCAAACTGAGCTTCCATATTCCAAGACCGGCCGCACCAGTTCTTTATAAGCTGCTTCTTTCACATCTGGGGGACAAGAATACAAATTTCTCCTCAAGAATCCGAGAGTTCTGTTAGCCTTTGTACAAACATTGGAAATATGAGTATTCCATTTCAAATCATTTGTGATAGTTACACCCAGGTATTTTATGCTTTCAATGTTTTCCAGTGCAGTGCCCTCAAGGGTGTAGTTAGCCTGTATCTTACTAGACTGTTTATTTGTCAGCTGCATCATGTTGCATTTGATGGGTTGAAATCTCATTCCCCATTTCCTAGCCCAACTGCCTAAACGATCAATGTCTCTCTGAAGTTTCATTGTATCCTCTTCATTCTTGATTTCATGACAGCAAACACAATCATCAGCAAAGAGTCTTATTTCAGACTCAATGTCTGCTGAGATGTCATTTATATACAAGGAAAACAGCAAGGTGTAAGTTGTGAAGGCAAGTACATTGTGAGAAGAAATCAATATTGGTCACAGAATCTGTATGAGGGTGATCTGGCACCTCCCTAACAATCAAATACACTTTAGTTTTGCTCAAAACTTAGATTGTGGGTACATGTTAAACCGCCTCTCCGATGCAGTTATGAGGTAGTTCTATAATGAGTACCCACAATCTCTGTTTTGGAGCAAAAATAAGAGAAATAGGTATACAACTGCAACCCCAGTTTTTCTATATAAAAATGGGGTTGTAGGGGATATACTTTTCATGGATATGTTGTAAATTTTATTTAGTACATGAATGGAGGAAACTGTTTACATGAGAATGTTGTAATATATGTTCAGTCAACCCTTGTTACAACAATGACTTGTTCGTCTGTGTGATACAGTGTTCGTCTGTGTGATCTCTTATAAAAATGTTAGTGAAACAAATTGTTTAAAAGTCAAACCAGTCATATACACGTATATATAGATATATATATAACTTAGACAGTTTTGGTGGGATATTTCAGCACATTGAGGAAATGATGACATCCCAGTAGGGTGAAGTCCCATCGAAATGACATGTCCTGACCATAGTAGCAGTTGACTGGAATGATAAGCAACAAAACAAATAAAACTTCCTGAATCAAAAACTTTAACAATCTGTGGCTACAGAGACCACTGTAGCAGCACCAATGAAAAAAAAATGAAGGTTAGACATAAAATGATCATAAAATGGCCATGAAATTGAATACAGTTTAACCTCATTATATTGCGCCTCACTATAAATGTGGTTTTCAGTATAATGCGGCCATGTCATGGCTCCCAAATTGACTATTTTGCTACATATGTCTATTGTGAATAACCTCATTATGTTTCTCCTATAACAAGGTATATTTCCAAATTTTCTATGGACCTCACTTCTGTCCCCTGTTTTCAGGCTGGGTTACGCTGAGGAAGCAGTTGCATACATCAGGAGAGCCCTTATTATTAATCCTGACTACTTAGCAGCTAGAGAAAATCTGGAGAACATCTGTAGTCATCTGGTAGAGAGATGGCACTTCCGTATGTTGAATGACTACAAGCGTAATAAGGCGTACAAGGATGCCATAAGAAGAGCTGTTCACAAAGGGTATACCAGTGTCCTTGATATTGGAGCTGGGACGGGAATTCTCAGGTATTTGACCCGTAATGTAACATTACGAAAACTTTTCCATGCAATAAAGTGAATAAACGGAATTTTTTCAGTTGTAAAATTTGAAAATTTCATCAGAAAAATTTGGATATTTTTCTTATTTTTGCTCAAAACATAGATTGTGGGTACCCGGTACGCATTAGAACCGCCTCAGCGAGGCGGTCCTAACGTGTACCCACAATCTATGTTTTGGAGCAGAAATAAGAAAAATAGGTATACCCCTGCATACCCCAGTTTTGCTACATAAATGTGGGGCTCAAGGTGGTATACATCTCACGGACATGTTTCCTGATGATAAATGGACATTGCATTCTCTGAGGCCTCTCATTATGGGCTATACAGAATGCCTGTTACATAAGAAGGAGTCTAGATACATGTACATGTATATAGCATGATAGTGGTTAGCACATTGTATTATATGCAAGCCTGTCCGGGTTCTAATCTGGGTATAGGTTTGAAGCCTTGTCTTATATACAAGCCCTGTCCGGGTTCTAATCTGGGTAAAGGTTTGTTGCAGGCTACTGGTCACCACCTAGCTTTCAATATGAGCAGCTATGGGCTCGTTTACGTTTACGTGTACGTCCGCGTCTGCGTCACACTTTCGGTTAACGTTTTTTATAAGTCTATATCTCTTGACCATGTTGATGGATCAAGTTGATACTTTGCATGTTGCTAGATATTGGTCTGAAGTTTTACGCAGTACCATCATGACCCACCCTGGGTGACCTTGAGGTCAAGGTCACGGACTTAGAAATTTGTGTTAAAGTTTTTGGTTAAAGTTTTTTGTAAGTCTATATCTCTTGACCATATTGATGGATTGAGTTGATACTTTGCATGTTGCTAGATATTGGCCTGAAGTTTCACGCAGTACCATCATGACCCACCCTGGGTGACCTTGAGGTCAAGGTCAGGGACTTAGAAATTTTGTGTTTAAGTTTTTGGTTAAAGTTTTTGTAAGTCTATATCTCTTGACCATATTGATGGATTGAGTTGATACATTGCATGTTGCTAGATATTCAACCTATGGAAACGGTGTATTAGAAAAACGGTGAATCAACGGGGGTTAATCGGAAAAATGTGAACCATCGGGCGAGGTGTCGGTGACACATCGGGATTTGCACTAGATAAAAGGTATGTTGTTTGTTTACTTCTATTTTGAAGCGAAAGCTAAAAATACTGCAGTAAATAAAAACAAATCGAACACTTGCAGGAGCTGTAAGGGTCTTTGATGCAGCCCCGGAAACCCTAAAATTGTTGAAAATGTATTTTGTTTAATCGCCACAGTGCGCCCCATTTTACTACTCAAACATTTCAGTTGACTTTCGGTTGTATTTTTTGTTTATTTTTTATGCTTACATCGAATTACGAATGTAAACAACCTTAATTCAGATTGGTGAATATAGAAAAGTAAGCTCCTGATTATCAACCTTCAGAAAATTTGTAAAAAAGACTGGGAAAATCGAGATTCAGCCGGGTGATTGATTATTTGGTGAGTCTCCGGGCAAGTTGTGTGTGTCGCCGGGGAGCAACCAAATTTTGATGGAATAAAACTTTATTTTCTTCATTCTAGACAGTACATGATTGTTGTTTTTTAACTATTAGTTTGAGTGGGATCATATCTATCCCAATTACGGATGCTATAAACACACGTTAATCACCGGCAGTGATGAGAACTCGGACGTTCCTCGTCCGCAGCGTCCGTCATATCGCACTGTTCGCATAAATATAGTTTTTTTTTTTCGCTGGTTAAATGAAGCTGAAGCAAATGAAAACGTGTAAGAAATAATTGGAAAAGATACTGTCTCCAATTCTTAAATTTCTTCCGTTGCCGATTTGAAGACTGGGAAAATTATAACAGTAAACGCAGGTCCAATCTTTGGAAATAACATGGAACAGTATCTATTGGGATAGCTTCTTTCCTAAAATTATCAGGGCCTGAAATGCCCCCTCTGATGTCTACCGCTGAGGTGCCAGATGATTGCTTAACGTTTCTTGTGAGATCTAGGGACAAAGATACCAGTCACAGCCCCCGCTAGTAGAGCGCGGTAGCTGAAGCGGTAGAGCGTCGGACTGTCACTCTGGAGCGAGAGGTCCTGGGTTCGATCCCCACGAGCGCCGTGTAGGGTTCGAGCCCCGCACGGGTCACATGTGGGACAAGTCAAGTTCTGCTTGCAGGTGTGTCAGGTGCTTTTTCCTGGAGTACTCCTATTTTCGCCCCACCTACTGATTTGTTAATGAGTGAAATAATTGGCTTTTAAGGCACGTAAAACTTAATCAATAATAATAATAATAATAATAATAATAATAATAATAACAATATCAATAATAATAACTGATTCTTAAAACATGACATTTCGACAGGTTTCTAAGTTTGATTAGCTTTACAATATACCGGGACAATGCATACCTGACGGACGGTATTAATTGATGTTAACTTTAGGTTCGGTCTCCTTTTGTTGCTCAGTTCACACGACTGGACATTTATTTTCTCATGGAAAAAATGAGGATTTTCGACATGACTATCCGAGTAACACAAGTATAAGCGTTTCCAAAACGCTTGCGATCTCTCAGCACTAATTTCACTGTATGACCACGTATAAATTCACGGCGATAACCACAGACCGAAAAGACTCTGACAGCTCGGTTCAACGTGAGCTTTCATACCCGAGCCGGCATGCGCTATTTAGTGTGACCCAATCGAAGCTGCCTTGTCCAATCAAGTACGACCGGAAGTGTGGTCGATTTACAACAAGATTCCAGCCCTGTTCAATTATATATGCGCTCTCGCCGTGGCGAGATCGCAAAAAGTAACTCGAGTAACAAGGCCAAACAGCACGAGTTACAGTAATGCGCATACGTATCTACGTCATGTGCTTGCGTATAACTGTAACTCTCACTTATGTTAAGTCTACACTGGACCACGTTCTCACCACGTCCTAACCACGTTCTAAAAATTCCAGAACGTGGCGAGGATGGGGTCAAAATGAAACAATTTCGGATTTCTAAGTTCCCACTACGTCCTTACTACGTCCCCGCCACGTCCTTATAACGTCCGCACCACGTCCTTACTACGTCCTTCACGTTTCCACTACGTCCTCAATACGCGCTCACCAAGTTCATCCCGTTTCTACTACGTCCTTGCTACGTCCTCACAAAGACCAAGCAGTTCATACCACGCGCGAACTACGTTTCCAGCACGTTCTAACTGTAAATACCGTATATTAATCAGTCGTATATATTATCCTCAACACCGCTAGCAGTCGGCCGTAATGCCCATGCTGAAGCCAACAAGATCTTGTCCTTCTATTTCTCCTTCTGTGAAATAGCACAAGTGCAGCCTGTGCACCAAGTAAGGCATGATGTCATTGAAGGAGAGCAAGTTGCAAGAGTACATCTCTGTTCATGTTTTCGATTTCGATATGATTTAAATAAAAGCGAAAGCAATTGCTTGAGGGTACGGGACAATTGAAACAAAATTAATAAAACGTGGAGGACGTAGTTCGAACCTGGTGTGAACGTGATAAGAACCTACTAAGGACGTGTTAGGAACCGCTAGGACGTGATAAGAACGCAGTGCAGTCTTCTAGGACGCGGTAAGGACGTACAAGAAGCGTGGTATGGTCTTGTCGAGAACTTGATGGACGTAGCGAGGACGTAGAGAAGACGTAGTAGAAGCGTAGCGAGGTCTTGATGGTCTGCAACAAATTTGCATCGCGTCCACGAAGACCGCACTACGTTTGTACCACGTTCTTTCTACGTCCTACAAGTTCCTACTACGTCCTTACCACGTCCTTACTACGTCCTTACTGCGTTCTAATTCCACCCCGTCCTCGCCACGTTTCTTTTGAGCATGTTCAAAATTTGACCAAGACCTCCGCGTCCATCAAGACCTCGCTACGTCCTTACTACGTTCTTACCACGTCCTACAAGACCGTACCACGTCCTCACTACGTCTTTAATTTTTTAGGACGTGTTTCGATCCCGGGCTTCTTCAGTCTTTCGGATGAGACTTTAAACCGAGGCCCCTTCTCCATATGACCTGACAGCTGTTGAGTGGGTAGTAAAACACCAATCAAACAAAGAAACAAACTAATATTTCCGAAAATATTTCCAGATGTCGTTCGCAGTTAACGGACGGCTCATCGGAACTAAAATTGCAATTTGGTGATGACGCTATGTAATTGCTCAAAATATTACTGGACTTTACAAAATTACTACAGTTGTTGAGTTTAAAATGAATATATATACATGTACATATTTTAAACAACAAACGGTAATCCAAACGGTAACGATTTTCACACAAGTGCGTCTGGCACTGGCAATGATTCAGGTGAACGCTAGCGTTTTACACTTGTCGGTCTAGCACTTTAATTTCCCAACAAGAAAGGGTCGAAGATGATGCGGAATATGAAATTACCGGGTCGAAGATGACACGGAATATGAAATTACCTTGATCAAAAATAGCTCTAGAGTGTTTATAATCGGAAATTAATGCAATAAGTTTTGATTGCCCGATGACTCACAAAATTCGCCCCGTTGGCTCACACAACTTGCCCGATGCCTCACATTATGTAAAAGCACCTAGCATTAAATCCCTTTGCAATGCTTGGCGAGATTTTATTTTTTGTGGGAATTTTCCAGTATACTATTATTCATTTGCAAATACCAACGTGACCTTCTTGGTCCATTTCTTTTACTAGAAAATCAAACGAAAATGTGTTTTCGTGACCTTGAAAGGCATGCCCTCTAAAATGGGGCGCACAATCACGCGTTTCTTGGAATATTTATTTACAAACTGTTTACATAATAAAGAACAATAATGATTTCTACAGCTCCTGCAGCAAACAGAATTTTGACATACAACGTCACCCAGCCATGTCGGAACAAAACAAAAAGAAAATTAAAACTATGTACCGTGTCGCCATTGTAAATCCCGATGTGTCACCGACACCTCGCCCGATGGTTCACATTTTTCCGATTAACCCCCGTTGATTCACCGTTTTTCTAATACACCGTTTCCATAGGTTGATATTGGTCTGAAGTTTTATGCAGTACCATCATGACCCACCCTGGGTGACCTTCACGGACTTAGAAATTTTGTGTTTAAGTTTTTGATTTAAGTTTTTGTAACTCTATATCTCTTGACCATGTTGATTGATCGAGTTGATACTTTGCATGTTGGTAGATATTGGTCTGAAGTTTTATGCAGTACCATGGGTGACCTTGAGGTCAAGGTCACAGACTTAGAAAATTTGTGTTAAATTTTTTGGTTAAAGTCTAAATCTCTTGAACATGTTGATGGATAAAGTTGATACTTGCATGTTGATAGATATTGGTCTCAGGTTTTATGCTGTACATCACAACTCACCTGGATGACCTTGAGGTCAGGGTCACGGACTTGGAAGTTTTGAATGTTTTTATAAGTCTATATCTCTTGAACATGTAGATTGATCAAGTTGATACTTTGCATTGGTCTGAAGTTTTATGTTGTACCATCATGACCCACCTGAGTGACCTTGAGGTCAAGGTCATGGGTCGTAGATTTTAACAGATGTAGTGGCAAAGCACAAGTCAGGCGAGCTACGCTGTCCTGCGACAGCTCTTATTTTATTATTTGAAGTCACATGACATCCTGATGTTGGGTAAAAGTCCCACCATAGCTGTTGACTTGGGCCTAAAGCATCAATTTAAACAAAACAAAATATCAGCAACTATATGACAATAACAATATCTGTACTAAAGCAATGCACATAATGAATACTCTAGTGAGCTGAGACATTGTGACAATTTTAACCGATACACTACAATAACTAAAAATGCGCCCCAAAAAATGATTGAGAATGCTTGTTTGTTTGTTTGTTTGTTCGGGTTTAACGTCGCTTTCAACATTATCTATCATATCACAACGGTGTCTGGTTGTGACAGGGAGCTCAATGCTCACTTTTATAGTGCTGCCTCACTGTGGTATCAGATCCCAGACACTTTTACCTGATACTACCTCCAGTCACATTATACTGACACCCGAGCGACCAGTCCTAGCCCTACCCCGAAAATCCGAGTGCCAAGCGGGGAGCAACTAGTACCGTTGTTAACGACTTTGGTATGTCGTGGCCTGGGATTGAACCCGGTACCTCCCGATCTCGGAGCGGACACTCTACCTACTGAGCTACCGAGGCCGGTTTGAGAATGCTTGATTTTGGTGCTGCATATCCTACTTATTAGAAATTAAGCAGCATAGATTTTACTAATACATGTATATGAAAGTTTTGTATTTTTACAGTTTAATAGCCTGTGATGTTGGTGCTACTACAGTGTATGCGTGTGAGAGGTCACATGCTATGTATGAAGTGGCAAGGGATGTGTTGGAAACCAACTGCGCAGATGATCGGGTTCTTCTTTTCCACCGCTCATCAACTGATCTCAGTGTACCGGAGGATTTGTCACAGAAGTAGGATCATCTTATGCTTGAAATTTGTCTTAGGCTCAAAATATGAGCCACCACATGTGAAAACCAACAATCTGCATAGGCGAAAACAAATGCGCTGATCAGCTTCACGGTTACCGCTACTCAGATAGTACAATTCCTCTTTTACTTAAATCCGAAATTTCAAGCTTCTAGCTCTTTTCTGTGCTTGTACAGGACCTGTTCAAAAACTACATTGTTGGTTTTCCCACGAGGCAGCTCATATTATGTCTTATGTTTTTTGAAGGTCATCTCTTGAAAACCTGTTTTTATTACGCCTGAGCCTGAGTCTCATAGGTGAGCTTATTGGATAGTCAGGTACCCAGCGTCCGTCCGTCATCTGTCTGACCCGTTGTCAACATGTTCAAACGACTTCCCCTCTTAAGCTGTAAGGTTGATTGCTTTCATATTACACATATGAACACCCATCTACACTTGGGGTGAACGAATAATGGTGTTTTTTTGTTCTGATCGGATAAGAACTCTGGTTGCTATGGCAACTTATGCTTCCCATAGACTTATAATGGGAAAAATTGAAAATTACCAATTTTTGCTGTTTTCTTGGAGATATTTGAATTTTGTTTTTGCAGCAATGTTTACAAAAGTAATAAAAAATCTTCTCAGAAATTGTAAGGGTTATACATGAACTTGGTATACATGTTCCTGATATAACCCTAACCCTTACAGATATTGTGTTTTTGTTCCAGTCGGATAAGAACTCTGATTGCTATAATTGCAACTTAAAGTTTCCATAGACTTTACAATGGTTAAAGTGGAAATTGGCTGTCTCTGCCATCAAATTAAGGATATTTGAATTTTGTTTTTTGCAGAAATGTTTATAAAGTAGTCCTCTATGTTACATGACATTTCACCCAAGTCGTTTGATTTGATAGCCATTTGGCCATAAATTTTACAGTAA
>OZ024876.1:36127888-36146191 GCA_964017185.1 Rugalucina vietnamica
GACAACATGTCTGTGAAATGTATACCCCCTTACAACCCATTTGCCACTATATCGTTGGCTCGTTGACAAAACCTCGTAACTGCACTTTTTTCAAAAAATCGTTTTTTCACATGGCGCGATTCAAAACATTCAAATTCAGCTTGTGACAAAGCCTTGTAGGTTATGTCCAATGGGAAGTTAGTTTTTCGATGACCTTACAAAACCTCGTAACTACAAATGGTAAACGGACTTGAAAAAAGGTGACAAAACCTCGTATATGCAATTTCAAAAAATTTAAATACAAAAAAATCTTTATCTTTTAGATATGCAAAAGTTGCATATGTATGATTTCTCATAAATGCATTCTTTAATTCATCATAAGAATCTGCTTCTAGCTTTCATTTATCAAGTTTTGTATATACGACAATTTGTAAACATGCACAATTATATATCATTTATATACAAGTTTTAGTTTTTTGCTTCTCCTGAAAAATTTGTTCTTTGCAGTTACGAGGTTTTGTCAACGAGCCAACGATAATGTTGATTTTTACCTTACGGCTCACCAGGTGAGCTTACAGTATAGAAGACATCCTTGGGCATCAATTTATTTTCCCTCCATTCACATTTTCAAAGCTCATCTCCTCTGGATCAGCTTGGCCAATGAATGTCAAATTTTATATGGAGCCGCCTTTGGAAGTTTATATTAATGGTCCAGGTCACATGACCATGATTGCCGCCACACCCATATATGCCTATGGGGATTTAAATGGTTTATATGAGTCATGACCTTTTGTTGACATTGATCTATTGTATAGCTAGGGTTAATTTAGTCACAGGCTTTTTAGTTGTAGAAAGTGAAAGCTGTGGATTTTTACCATGCCCCTGGGGTCAAAAATGGCCTTTGGCTCAGGTGAGCTAAAAGGTAGTCGAGCCGTCGTACCTCCATGTGTGCATTCATATTTTCAAATACAAAATATCTCCGCAACCAGTCAGCCAATTACAATCAAATTTTATCAGAAGCATCATTGGGGTGGGGGAAAGGTTGCATTAGGTTTTGGGCCAGGTCGGATCAGAACTCTGGTTTCCATGGCAACAGTTAGCTCCTATAGACTTACAATGGGAAAAACATAAAAAAAAAAATTCTTCTCCGAAACCACAAGGCCCAGACCTTTCATATTTTGTGTGTAGCATTGTATAGTACTCCTCTTTATAAATCCTGCCAACTGTGTCCCTGGGGTCCATACAGGCCACGACCCCGGGGGCGTCATGGAAAAACAAAAAATTCTCTGAAACTACAAGGCCCAGAGCTTTCATATTTTGTATGTAGCAATGTATAGTGATCCTCTTAATAAATCCTTCCAACCATGCCCCTGGGGTAAAAAATGGCCCCACCCCGGGGTCACTAGCTCCCATAGACTTACAGTGGGAAAAGCATAAAAAAAATCTCCAAAACCACAAGGCCCAGAGCTTTTCTATTTTGTGTGTAGCTATGTATCAAGGTCCTCTTTATAAATCCTGCCAACCGTGCCCCTGGGTTCCATACAGGCCCCGCCCAGGGGACGTCATGGGAAAAACATAAAAAATCTTCTCTGAAATCACAAGGCCCAGAGCTTTCATATTTTAGTGTGTAGCAATGTATAGTGATCGTCTTTATAAATCCTGTCAACCATGCCCCTGGGGTCAAAAATGGTCCCACCAAGTAGATCATTGACTCCCATAGCTTTCAATGGGAAAAACATAGAAAAAAAAACAACAATTCTTCATGACCACAAGACCCAGAGCTTTCATGTTTTGTGTGTAGCAATGTTTAGTGGTCCTCTTTATACATCCTACCAACCATGTCCCAGGGGTCACTAGCTCCCATATACTTACAATGGGAAAAAATAAAAAAATATCTTCTTGTCGAAAACTACAAGGCCTAGAGCTTTCATATTTTGTATGTAGCAATGTATAAAGGTCCTCTTCATTCTTCGTAAGTCCTGCCAACCACGCCCCAGGGGCATCATTATCTGTCATAGGCTTATTATGGAAATACATGAAAAAATCTGCAACTGAACTTAATATTTATGATTCTGAAAAAATTGGACCCCAGTGGTTCATCTGCCCCCACCCCTTGGCAATATACATGTTTATCACCATAATATTCAAGCATCTCAGAAACCGCTTGGCCAATCAAAGCCAAATTTTATATGAAGCATTTATGGGAATGGGATGAAAATCCAGGTCACATGACCAAGAATACCACCATTTACCTATTTTAGGCAAGGTCAACGTAGGTCACCTATGCATTTGAATACGGGGAAAATGATAAGAAAGCTATTCATGGAGGAACATTGCAGAAATGGGCAAACAGGTAAGTTATCTGCCCAAGATTGACTCGGGGCTATTGCACAAGGACATGGATTCGAGTATATTGTAGATCTCAGGTGAGCGTTTAAAGGACCATTGGTTCTCTGGTCACAATTTATAATGCTATTTTGTAAACAATATGTCAAAGGTCACTTTTGGTTTCATGTTCAGTTAACAGGTAGAGGAGACAACGCAGGTCTAGAGGAGATGAAAATTACTGTATTTTATTAGCTCACCTGAGCCGAAGGCTCACAGGTGAGCTTATAGTATACCCATGCTCCGGCGTCCGTCCGTCGTCCGTCCGTCCGTACGTCGTTCACATTTTCAAAGATCTTCTCCTCTGAAACCGCTTGGCCAATCAAAGCCAAACTTCATGTGGAGCATCCTTAGGAAGGGGTAACGAAAGTTTATATAAATGGTCTAGGTCACATGACCGAGATGGCCGCCATGGCTATAAATAGCAAAAACCTTTAAAAATCTTCTTCTCCAGAACCAGTTGGCCGATTTCCACGAAACTTGGTATGTAGCATCGGGGACGTGGGCCCATTATAGTTTATATAAATCATGACCCTAGGATGACCTTGACCTATTTTACGGCAAGGTCAACTTAGGTCCCCAATGCATTTGAATGGGAAAAAATGGTAAATTGCTATTTAATGGGTAAAACTTACTGGGAATAGGCAAATGGACAGAAGATTAATGTTAATGGAAAATTTTAGCCCCTGGGGGGGGTTGTCTGCCCCGGCCCCGGGGCTATATACATGTATATTTCCACAATAATGAAACATCTTCTCCCCTGAAACCGCATGGCCAATCAAAGCCAAACTTCATATGAAGCATCCTTGGGAAGGGGGAAAGAAAGTTTACATAGTGTGTACATTCTCTTAACTCCAAAAATCCACTTTGGTCATTAGACACCCATGGTGCAAAAGGCAGTAAAACCAATTAGAAAGGATAATTTCAGTTCAGCAGCCTCTGATAAGAAATTCCAGGTAAGGAACATCTGCTCTGATCAGTATGTACAAATGACCATACAAAATACTTAATACAGAACCGATTTAGACCATTGAAAATGTAATGTCTCTTAACTTTTTATGATTATTTCAATTATTTTGATTAAATTGTATTTAGATCAAAAATGAACAAAAATTTATTTTTGGGTTTGGTTTGTACTGTAAAATACCTGGAATTCTAGGTATCAAATTACAGTAAATCCGACCATTCCTTGCATAATTACCCAGGAGAGGCAGCTCAACACTGATGAGCTGTATATAATCACGCAGGTATTACAGCATAAGTGGACACCGCACTTTACCCCCAAAACATAGGAAAATGGGGGTAAAGTGCGGTTATTGAGATAAGAGGATGTACACAGTATGATATAAATGGTCAAGGTCACTTGACCAAGATGGCCGCCATGGCTATAAATAGAAAAAAAACCTTTAAAAATCTTCTTCTTCAGAACCAGAAGGCCAATGATTTTGAAACTTGGTGTGAAGCATCAGTGACTGGAGCTCTACAAAGTTTATATAAATCATGACCCTGGGATGACCTTGACCTATTTTACGGCAAGGTCAACATAGGTCGCTCATGCATTTGAATGGGGAAAAGTGTTAAAATGTCATTTGTAGGGAAAAACTTGCAGGAAATGGGCAAATGGACTTAAGATTGATGATTCTGAAAAAATTTGGACCCCAGGGGTATGTGAGCCCCCACCCCGGGGCAGTATACATGTATATTACAGTGATATTCAAAGATCTTCTTCTCTGAAACTGCTTGGCCAATCAAAGCCAAACTTTATGAGGAGCATTGTTAGGAAGTGGGAATGAAAGTATATATAAATGGTCATGGTCACATGACTAAGATGGCTGTCATGGCTATAAATAGCAAAAACCTTTAAAAATCTTTTCCTCCAGAACCAGAAGGCCTATGATTTTGAAACTTGGCATGAAGCATCAGGCAATGGAGCTCTACAAAGTTTATATAAATCGTGACCCTTTGATGACCTTGACCTATTTTACGGCAAGGTCAACTTAGGTCGCCCATGCATTTGAATGGGAAAAATTGTTAAAATGTCATTTGAATGGCAAAACTTGCAGTAAACTGGCAAATGGACTGCAGTTTTATGTTTTCAAAAAGAAATTGACTCCAGGGGTTGCTCTGACCAAGCCCTGGGGTTATATACATGGATATTACCATTCTAGTCAAACAAGTTTATTGGTATATATCCCGGGTTTCAGGTGAGCGTTTACAGGACCATTGGTCCTCTGGTCAGTCATCTGTTGATAAACAATACAATATCCTTGGATTATATTAGCTGCGTCGCTAGAACCGGTCTTCTCGCCGGTCGCCGGAGTTTCCAACTACGTCTGACACAAACTGGCCTGTAGAGTCTCGGACAAAGGGTAACTGCTCGAAAGTTTGGATGTAAGAAGAGGGAAAGTTTGGATATAAGAAGAGGGATAGTACAATCCATTAAGTGAAAATAAGGGCGTTGATCAGTTGGGCAGTTACACCACAGCTGATCTGTGTCTTTGTATTTGCATATAAAAAAAATATAATGCAGTTTTCTTGTGATGCTGCTCATATGAAAAAAAATGTCAAATAGACTTTCACTTCAGTGTCACAAAGGCAAACCAACTACCTACTGTTTGTAAAGAAATTAAAGAAAATCTATGATGAAATGTGTTTTTGAATTCTACATGTATCCCAACCGACTCCATGGCATGGGCCCTGGGGTCACATGCACTGAAATGAAAGCTAGACTTTCAGTGATCTGTGCCACCACGTGGAAAAACCAACAATGTGGTTTCTGAACAGGTCTGACACAAACCGGCCTGTACAAGCACAGAAGACAGCTAGAAGCTTGAAATTTCGGATTTAAGTAGAAGAGGAATTGTACTATCCGAGTAGCGAAAACAAAGGCGCTGATCAGCTTCGCGGTTACCGCAAAGCTGATCTGCGTCTTTGTTTTTGCCTATGCAGATTGTTGGTTTTCCCATGTGGCGGCTCATCTATTAGTAAAGTTCAGATGATCTGGTTGAGCCACATTGTGAGAAAACAGGTCTTCAAGGTTTCCGACCAGCTCTGACCCAAACCGGCCTGTACAGCCACAGAAGAATGCTAGGAGCTTAAAATTTCGGATTCAAATAGGAGAGTGATTGATCTGAGAAGCGTAAAAAGAGGCCCTGAGCAGCTGTGCTGTTACTGCGTTGCTGATCTGCACCTTTGTTTTTGCTTATGAAAAAGTCCCATATACTCATGACCCAGCTGAGTATTGCCTATGAGATTTTTGCATATGAAATACAAGATTTTAACCTTCAACCATGGAGAGAAAGAAAGCCTACCGTATAGCATAGGTGGTAATCACTGGAATGAGCTCCAAAAATAGGTACATGTACCATTTGAACAAAACACGGAGTTCATGTACCTCTTTTAGGAGCAGAGCTTGTTCGAATGTTTACCACCCATGTAGGTACAGGATACCTTTGATGTATGAATGCTGTCTGGTAAGTGGTTGTATAGAAGGGGCTTCTAGAGCATGCTAATATTTATTAGTAATTGATGGTGTTCTAGATTTAACCTCTAGTAACATCCCCAGGCATGGACCAAGGTCGGTGTTTCATGATACCTTCACACCTTGAAGTAGGAACCAGGTACCAAAGGCCAGCTGATCTAAGGGGTTCAATGCCATGCAATCTAAGCAAGGAGTTTCCACTCTGTAGAAAGTCCTTGATCTAAGTCAACATTAATGTGTTAATCTGCTGTGGATATTTTACTTCAACTGCAGACTCTCATTGAGATGGAGGCATCGATATAGTAGAAAGCACGAACGGAATTAAAACAAAGACAGATGCCCTTGATATCGACCAAAGAAAAATGTGCCTTCCTTGTGCTCTGGGTAGTCAGTGAAAAAAAAATGAATGTATATGCATGTACATGTATATGTCTGTCGCTAAAACGTTTCTTGTCATTCATGTTGTTGCGTGTTTACATGTACATTTTTTCTGTTAGATTTTTGTGATGGTCAGTCAGGTACCAGTCTTGATTCTGTGCATTTAGTGTTGACACGGCTGTTGTCTGGTTTTGCACTGAAAGTGACAAAATAAGTTGACCGTAGCTAAATATGAACAATTATCGCCTACTGATATAATGAAGCTGCAAGAGCCTGAATATCGGTTTTGACTTATTATTAATAGGGGTCTTTTTCTGTACAAATCGGCTTAAAATGACATACCCTAAAATGATGTTTCGTCTGTCCATTCTCTTATTCGTATGTTTGTTCGTTCGTTTGTAATGCGGTTTAACGTCCCAGCGAACATATTTTAAGTCATGTCAGGACAGGTGGGCCACCGCTTCCTGGGTTTTAACCAGTACTCAGGAGGTAGTTAATGCTTCTTGCTCGAGGACACAGAACGGTGACTCAAATGGGGGATCGAACCCCTTATTCGTGATTATGCATTTATGTGAACATTTGTGTTTAGCTGGTAGACCGGCCCTATGAGGCGTTATATATAGACTCTATAAAATATAGCGACTGTCATGCGAATATTCTCTGTTAGCCTTCTTGTGTGGCTCCACAGCCTGGTTGGCTCCGGGACGTTTCGCGCAAAAACCAGTTCCTCCCGGGACGGTTCGCGCAAAAAATATTTTTCGAACGGGACGTTTCCTCCCGGGACGGTTCGCGCATTTTTCAAAAAATGATTTCAAGGTTTTGGTTATCAAAATTAATCAAGTAAATGCAATGTGTATGTTAAACTAATTATGGACTTAATGGAAATGTATTTTTTATCTTTGATTTTTCTGAGAAAAATGTTTTGTTCTTATTTTTTCTTAAATTAAGGGCACGATTCACCCACGGGAATGTTCGCGCAAATGTATTTTTCAGTGATAATGCAAACGTTTTCTTAAAAAGGAAGGAATAAAAAGTCCATATTATAAAAGAAATATCTTTTATTCAATATTTAAATGATATTCCACATGTGGGTTCATTTATCAAGGCTAGCCATGAAACATTGAACAAAATATAGCACCTGAATAAAAAATAACAAGTCGTTGCTTTGCTGTTTTGAAATTTGAAAATAGGTAATAAATACGACATTTACAGTTAGAAATAAAATGGAGTGGTTTGTATCTTCATTGTCCTCTGTATATACTTGCTCGTTGTCGGCGTTACATTGTATCTATCCCATATGGTTCTGGAATTTGCAGTGAGGTCTGCTGGACGGCACTTATTCTCAGCCAACGTATTGCATCAATCATACACAAGCTGTTTTTGTTTTCATATCTGTAATTTGTGATTCAATCACAAATTCAATCCAGGGCCTGGATAAATAAATAAATAAATAAATAAATAAATAAATAAATAAATAAATAAATTAAATAAATAAATAAATAGATAAATAAATAAATAAATAAATAAATATTTGTTAAAATGAGTGTTATGACAACAATTGCAGTAATTATAACGTCGTTAATTTTGAATTGGCCACTAAAGTTGTTTGCTACCTATCAAACGGGTAAACAAAATAAGATGATAACGCATATCACCATAATGAGCCAAACAATCTAATTTAACCAAGGGTTCATCAAACATCTGAAATATTTGTTTTTAATGATGCCAATGATTTAATTATCACTCACATTATGACATTTAGCGTCAAATTAAAGTAATCAATAATCACGGCGACTAATTTTTTGTTTACGTCACATCCCAGTCAGCATTTCAAATGTTATTTGCTTGCTCAAAGACACAACACGGCTACCCAGCTGGTTCGACCCCACCCCCACACACACACCTATAGTCGAAGATAAAAAAAATGAGCATACCCGTATTCCCGCATCCACGGTGTTGCTTACCCAGCCTCCCCCCGCCCCACCCACCACCCACCACACACACGAATCACAACTCAGGACATGCTGTGGTCTTTTGCATCTTCACATGAATTTAATGTCGACATGCAGACAGTATATAATAAGATTAAAATATATATTTAAAGATAAATCTTAAAAGCGACAGAAACTAGCAACTACATGTATAAAAATAGCATATACTATTTATTTTGCAGGTTGTAATTTACCCGTGTACATGCATGTTTTTCGCTCACGCATTGAAAACAACGACCTTTCATAACAAGTTTATGAAAAATGTGGCAGAGTGTTGAAATCGCTTCCCACATTCACAAGCTTAGAGAGAGATTGGAATCATGCTCATTTGCAAAGCAAAACACTTATTGTATCAATCAATTTATTTATTACAAAAAATGGGTGAATAGACAAGTCTAAATTTGATTTTGAGCGAATCGTCCCAGCTTTTTTTGCGCGAACCGTCCCGTTCGGTTTTTTGCGCGAATCGTCCCAGGGAGGAACTGGTTTTTGCGCGAAACGTCCCGTAACCCAGCCTGGTTTGTGTCTGGCCTGATCGTAAACCCTGGCCCAGTTTTGTCGCATCATGGATCACGGTGTGCCAAGGGGTCAAAAGCACAGCTACTGGTGAACGCTAATTTAAGTTTAAATATAAGTAAATATTCCTGAAATAAATACAACTGGTTTACTTCCATGTGTCCCAAAGACAGCACAACAGAAAGCTGACTAGGATTTGGACCCATGTATCGGGGTTTCTTTTTGAAAAGCTACTGAAGATGCTAATGGGGTCCTTTATTTTCAGGGATTTATAGAGTAAGCAAAAGCTTGGGGTTGCAAGGTGCAGGGATATGAGGAATTACATTTAAGGGAACTGGGGAGAACGCCTTTTTCTTTCAGGGAGTAGTGAGCTAAGAACATTCTGTTGGGCCTTGCTAATGAATGGGATGAAACATCATTACGAAAACTGTAATTACTGAATAATTCATTAGAAAAATCGATATTTTCAATATTAATTCATTAGAAAAATTTTGATTTTTTTTTTCAATATTTTTGCTCAAAACATTGAATGTGGGTACACGTTAGAACGGCATTGTTGAGGGGGTTCTAACACGTACCGCAATCTGTGTTTTGGATCAAAAATAAGAAAAGAGGTATACCCTGGTAAACCCCACGTTTACTGTGACAAAAGTGAGGTATTATGGGGTATTCATTTCACGGATATATAAAAAGAGTTTTTCCTTAGATCTTCTTCTTGTTTTGATTTCTTCTAATTGCACAATTTTTGCAGACACTGAAGTTGAATTCAGACACAAGTCTTTCTGCTGTTTTCATTTATTCTTTTAATGCATGTTACAAAACTTCAGTTCACACAAAAACATTTTATACACTGATATCTGGATGTAGCTGTATACATGTCCTGTCCATTTTACGCATATTTTCTAGCAAAAGCCGAAGCCCTTGCATTTTCTAAAATTATCTTTACTGTCACATTTTTGTAGTTTATTTTCTCCACTTTAAAATAAGATGTTGCCTTTCCAAAATCTAGCCTAAGACTGTCCTCTGGTGCCAAAAGAAATAATTTCTTTACAAAGATTTCTTTTGTCTGAAGAATGGACATACTGCCCAGTAGATTGTAAATTATGAATAATTTAGTATTTTTTGTATATTTTCTGTTGTTAATGGCTTGACACTTGACTGTATGTTATATTAGGTATCTTTATGAGTTAAACATAAACAATTATTGTACATCTGTATACTACTTCTGCTCATATTGGACAACTAATACGGTAAATACATGTACCACAATTTATGTTTTTATTTCCTGATGTATTAGCAACTTGGTTACAATGTTCTTATATAATAGGATGGTCTTTGACAAACATGGGTCTAGGAAAAACAACAGCAAGTAAAACTAAGAAAAACATGTTGTTTTGTACTTAAGTTTATAGCAAACTTGATAATTAATACCTTTTTAAGGATGTAGGACAATTTTGTCATTGGACCATGCGTTGAATAAGTACCTGAAGCAAAACACAAATAGACAATCCCTTTTTACATCAGGAAAACATGTCCGTGTATTGTATACCCCCTTATACCCCACTTTTATATAGCAAAACTGGGGAACGCAGGGGTATACCTAATTTTCGTATTTTTGCTCCAAAACATAGATTGTGTGTACTCGTTAGAACCGCCTCGGCGAGGGCCGAGGCGGTTCTAACGTGTACCCACAATCTATGTTTTGAGCAAAAATAAGAAAAATATCAAAAATTTTCTAATGATTTTTTTTTCCTTTTTTAAAATCTCTGTATATTGCATGGGCAAGTTTTCGTAATGAATAGACAATCCCTTTATATTTAAATTGACAAGATCTGATTTATGGATAAAATAATACCATCAGGAAAACATGTCCGTGAAAAGTATACCCCCTTGAACCCCACTTTTATATAAACTGGGGTTGGCAGGGGTATACCTATTTTTCTTATTTTTGCTCCAAAACATAGATTGTGGGTACACGTTAGAACCGCCTCGGCGGCCACTCAGTTACCTAAACCTAACTAAAAATATTTAAACGCAAACAGGTGCAAACAGCACAAAAAGTCAACACCAAGACATAATACAACCACTACAGAAGTATCGCCTTGGAACGATCAGTAATATAAAATTACCTGCGGGCTCAAACTAGTTTTACATGGCCATAACCTCACCCTGAGCACAACATACCGTTAGTTGTTCGGTCCTCATGGTGAATCTCTAACTAGTCAATGAACCATCAAGGTCAAACAAATAATCGTGATAACCACCATGATGAATCAAAAACGAGGACTCACATATTCAGTAAGCTGCCCGACGATGGAGATCCCTGGGCGCCCAATAACTTACTGAAAGTCCGGAGCAAAAGAGAAACACAAGTTGAACCCTGGTGGGCCAATCAACAGACAAGAAGCTCCGGCCCCAACCAACTATGAATAGCTTTAAGTCGAGACAATAATAGAGTCTGACGCCCGACGCAACAGCTTGCAATTAAAGAAGGCAAACATGATTGGGTTAAAAACTAAGCATACAGACTGTCCCATAACATTTAAGTTATACCCTATGCGTCTGTAATGTGTAATGATTTTTCTGAACTGAAAAGAAAAAATATTCCTTCCTATAAGTTTCTTAAAATCGTGGTTTCCATGGCAACAGATAGCTCCCATAGACTTACAATGGGAAAAAGTAAAAAAAAATCTTCTTCTCTGAAACCACAAGGCTTCTGTACTTTGTATGTAGCAATGTTTGGTAGTCCCCATTATAAATTGTGCCCAATCATGCCTCTGGGGTCAAATATGGCTACGCCCTGGGGGTGGATATTCTCCATAGACTTGCTATAGGAAAACATTCAAATATCAATATCTCCAAAGTCAGATAGCGGATCTTGATCTTACACACACATCATCACTGGGCAGTAGGAAAGGTTGTCTATTGTTTTGGGGAAGATCAGACTAAAACTCTGGTTGCCATGGCAACTTGTACATTTTAATGGGGGAATAATTTAAAAATGAAAAATCTTCTTTTCTGAAACCACAGGGCCCACAGCTTTTATATTTGGTATTGGACAATGGCTAATGGTCCTCTACATACAATATGCCAATTATGCCCCCCCCCCCCCCCCCCACCGGTCAAATTTGGCCACGCCCCGGGAGTCAATAGACATACTATAGGAAAACATTCAAACATCAATATCTCGAAAGCCAGTATGCGGATTTTGATCAAATTACACACACGGCATCACTGACTGGGCATTAGCTAGGAAAGTTTGCATATTGTTTTGGGGCAGATCGGACCGGAACTCTGGTTGCCTTGGCAACATCTACGTTTTACTGAAAAAAGAAATCAAAATTGTCTCTGAAACCACAGAGACCACAGCTTTGATATTTGGTATGTGACAATGGCTATTGACGGTCCTCTACATAGATTGTGTCAGCCATGCCCCAGGGGTCAAATTTGGCCACGCCCCGCGGGTCAATAGTCTCCATAGACTTACTATAGGAAAACATTCAAACATCAATATCGCCAAAGAGAGTATGCGGATCTTGATCGAATTACACACACAACATTACTATTACTGCCCATAACTAGGCAGTAGGAAAGGTTGCATATTGTTTTGATCGGACTGGAACTCTGAATGCCATGGCAACATATACAAAAAAAAAAAAAAAAAAAAAAAAAAACATTAGGAAAGATTACATATTGTTTATGGGCAAACCGGACTGGAACTTTGGTTGCCACGGCAACATATACAAAAACAAAAACAAAAATCTTTTTCTCTGAAACCACAGGGCCCACAGCTTTGATATTTGGTATGTGGCAATGGCTAATGGTCTTCTACATATATTATGCCAATCATGCCCCTGGGGTTAAATTTGGCCACGCCCCGGGTCTCGATTGTATCTATAGACTTACTGTAGGAAAACATTCAAACATCAGTATCTCCAAAGCCAGTAGGCAGATCTTGATAAAATTACACACACAACATCACTGGGCAGTAGGAAAGATTACATATTGTTTTTGGACAGATCGGACTGGAACTCTGGTTGCCATGACAACAAATACAAAAGAAAATCAAAAATCTTTTTCTCTGAAACCTAAGGGCCCACAACTTTGATATTTGGTTTGTGGCAATGGCTAATGGTCATCTACATAAATTATGCCAATCATTGACTTACAATAGGAAAACATTCAAAAAGCCGTAGGATCAAATTATACACACACCATCACTCGGCATTAGGAAAGATTACATATAGGAAAACCTTCAAACTCCCTTTGGCTCTTTGTTCTTATGCAAGTAAAGCTGTCCAGATTAGATGAGCGTTTACAGAACCATTGGTCCTCTGGTCTTCCCTTCCTGATCATAAGAGATATAATCATAAGACCGCATATTTGGCGCAATTTTCTTGATGGTACAACATCACTCGGCCAATTGGTTCACTCACATAAACTTTCCGAATTGTTCGAAAAGTAACACGGAAGCACGTGCATCATCGTGACGGATTAATAAATCGAAATTTCAGTTCTGAATGCGCGATTACGATAGAGACGACAAATTGAGACGACATGGTCACATTCCTACCATATATTTAAGGAAACTTCCTACGCATACAGCAAACAGTTTTTTGTTTTACAAAAAGCTTAATTACTTAATAAATATTCATTTTATTTTTCTGCCTACATAGTTTTAGTATTATTCACATGATCTGTGAAAATTCCAGATCAAAATGATGTGTATTTTTCAAAATACAGTTTGTTGAACTTCAAAGGGCCAGAATCGAAAGTCACAAAAATGGGAGAGAGAGAGAGAGAGAGAGAGAGAGAGAGAGAGAGCATTTGCATGGTTTTGCTCATTTTAAATTGGGATATCCACTCTGTAACAAGGGTAAGACATTTTATTGCACGTGCGCGCAGAAATGTCGTATGGCGTATGTGTTGTATTCCAGGAAAAGTATTCATCTGATTAATTCTTGGAAATCCTTTTAAATTAGCAACTTCTCTTTGTGGACATGCCTTACATGAAACACAAGAATAATAATTGAAATACAGGTGCGTTCAGTTATTAATATACCCCCGCGATATTCAGAAATAAATTGACAACTTTTGTTGTTTTTGAACAATCGTCACTGGCAAGAAATGGACAACTGGGTGAATTTCTTTATATAATGTGTTAAGTATGAGTATAAATATTTACCCTGTATATAAAACTTCCAGATCTTATGATGTTGTACGCCTATATTAATAACAACATATAGAGCCAATTTTTTGACCAAAAAAATCACTGATATTCGAGTTTCAAAAATTCCACAAGGAACCATGGTTAATTGATTGTAATTATATTTGTAATTTATGAACAGAATAACTTTTTTTTTTGTACTAAGGCTGAAAATTTGTTGTCTTTATGAGCACTATTTATAAAGTAACACCCTGATTTTCATTCATTGTACATTTCAGAATTTCATGTTAAAGCGGCTGTTACAATATAAAATTAAGCATGGCAGTGTTATTTTGCAAGAAAACTAATATTCTACCATGAGGTGTTTACGAATAAAGCTTGCAAGTGAGCTCCTTCATGAGGTAAGCTTGTATTAAAGCACTGTGGAGTCACCCGTGGCTTTGTATTCTGCCAAAACGTGGGTTTGCATTTCATCATACAATTCATGGTTTGTTTTCTCGGCACAGAATACTGGGGACTGGGACTTTCACAAAGATGCGTTTATTGTTTGGCTATCTTTTACAGCTCATCGTCATATGATATTTCAATCCTCTTGTATAGGCTTTTTAAAGTCAACCTTTGGGAATCACCAGGACATTCAAAGACAGACATTCCTCTAATATCAATAATTTGTTTTGCGGATTTAGGATAAATACAAAGGACATTGCTTTGCATAAATACGCATCCTTTCTTGACATGTTAATTTACATGACTTAAACACTATAGAAGAGGTTTGGAATATCACAAAGGGGAGATGTGAGTCATTGCCTAAAAATCAATTTAGCCCACTATGGTATTCGGTGCGAAGGAACAAATCATGAAACTGTATGATGAAATACCAACCCGCGTTCTGGCAGAATACATAGCCATGGGTAACTCCATGGTGCTTTACGGCATGCTTACCTCATGAAGTAACTCACTAGCAAGCTTTGGTCGTAAAACCGTCCTGGTAGAACATTAGTTTTCTTACAAAACTAGAAAAAGTGCCTTGAGAGGCACGTATACCCCCGGCTGATAGCCACCAAGCCCCCTTCCCTACCCCCTACCTAAGCAATCCGGCACATGCTCACCCCTGACATTGAACCTCACATCATCAACGAAAAACAGTACCCTTATCAAGTACATTTTAGAAACCACCAAGCCCCCTTCCCTACCCCCTACCTAAACAACCCGGCACATGCTCACCCCTGACATTGAACCTCACATCACCAACAAAAGACAGCACCCTCATCAAGTACATTTTAGAAATAAGCAGTGTAAAGTACTTTACATACAAACATGGGGAAGTGTAGTTTTAGAATGACATATCTATTTTAGAGCGGTATACAGAGCTGACGTGTATACCCAATCTAGGACATAAGCGCGGACATTTTGGGTCAGGTCCTCAGTCCTAGATTGAAATGAAATTAGAATGTCATTCTTAAAAAAAAAAAAATGTCCTAGATTTTGACCTCTAGCCCCACCCCCAGCATGTACCCTAGTGTCTAATGTCATTAGAAACAAGGCAAACCTTATAGAGTACCTATGGGGCAAGTATGAATGATTTCTTAACATGATAGTAAAAAAAGTACAGAAAATACAATTATTAAAGAAGTTCTAGATTTTGACCTCTAGCCCCCCTCCCCCCGCACATAGACCCTAGAGTCTGAATCTTACATGGTACCTATGGTCTAAGTATGAATGCGTTCTGGCAAGACTTAGTGGATGTCAAGAAAACAGACTTACAGAAAGTTTATCATGGTATATATCATATAAAAATGTGTCCTAGATTTTGAATACAGAATACAGAATACAGAATACAAATTTTATTTATAGTCGGACATTTTAACAATAAACATTAGCTATGTATAGCTATTAACCTCTAGCCCCACCCCTGGGGACGGTAACCAGGATTTGGTGACATTGAATATGAAAGCAAACCCTAAATGGGTATCTATGAACTATATAAGAATACATTCCTATGATTGTTTGTTAAGATATGAACTTAAGAGAAGGAACATTAACATTGTAAACAGCACATTTTAAAGGTGACCTAGATTTTGACCTCCAGCCCCACCCCCGGGCATGGACCCTGGGGTCCGAACTCATGGAAACAAAGCAAACCCTATAGGGTACCTATGGTCCAAATATGAATAGTTTCTGACCATTGGTTCATGAGATATACACCTCTAGAGAAACTTTAACCAAAACTTTGACATAAATTCCATAACGTTCCGGAATTACGAACGAAGAAACGAACTAACGAACGAACGAACAAACATACGAACGGACGAACGGAAAAGCGAAAACTATATACCCGTCGGCATAAATGCCGGGGGTATAATAACACTGCCATGCTTAGTTTATATTGTAACAACCGCTTTACCACGAAATTCTAATATGTACAATGAATGAAAATCAGTGTGTTTCTTTGTAAATAGTGCTCATAAAGACACCAAATTTTCAGCCTTAGTAAAAAAATGGTTATTCTTTCATAAATTACAAATAATTACACTCAATTAACCATTCTTCTTGTCGAATCTTTGAAACTCAAATATCTGTGAATTTTTGTTAAAAATTTGGCTCCATATGTTATGTTATCAATATAGGCATACAGCATCACAAGATCTGGAAGTTTTATATACAGAGTAAATATTTATACTCTTACTTAACACATTATATAAATAAATTCATCCAGTTGTCCATTGCAGTAACGATTGTTCAAAAACAATAAAAGTTGTCAATTTATTTCTGAATATCGCGGGGGTATATTAATAACTGAACGCACCTCTATGGTCCGACTATAGCACGAAGACGGCACAAGACCCAAAGGACACTTGCCAGGAGGGACTTCGTAACGCCATGTTTATATACTCAGAGGAAAAAATTTAGTCAGTAACTTTGACCAGCCCGATTACTTTAATGCCCAGCCGCTTGCCTTAGATGTTCCCCTTTATTGAATTTGCAAAATCAGTCTCTTTCTAATTCTGGAAAGAAACTCCACCAGTTGTCAATTTCGACAGAGTTATAGGCCTTTTTCGTAAAACATCTTTTTTTTTTTAAATAACCCGATAAATGACGAAATCGGCGCTTAGCGCTTACTGATAGAGGTTGTTGCCAGTGACAAAAATCCGAAAAAATCTTTTCAAAATTCAGCCACAGTCTTGAGAAATAACAAGTCAAATATTCATCAATTTTAGATTACCTCCCTTTCATTTAAAACAAGAACGAAATTCGGTGTATGCACTGTGGCAAAACCATATGCGATATTTCAATCGTTTTTGGTGGAAATGTTAGGTTTTATTCACAGTTTTATGACTGGTAAATTTAATCCAATAGAGGGTTTTTTATGCTATAGCGATTTAAACTGTCCCAATGGGATTTTACATGTATTTTCACTGACTAAACTTTTGCCGGTGAGCATATATTTTGGTTAGATTACTTGTGTGTAAGAGGGAATGTTCGAAATATTTTTTTGTGATTTTAATTTTACAAATGATGACATTTACATTTCTCACTAATTTTTGGAAATAAGATGTATGCCTCTAAAATGTAATAAAATGAATTACATTGACTGATTTGTTTTATTTTGTTTGGAATGTTGATTCCGTATCGATTTTTTAACAGAAATGCCGGCTAATTTGTGACTTTTAATTTTTTGAAGTTTTCACTTCAAACTGCAATAATTATTGAGTCTGATTTCTCTGAAAATTGGCATGTACGACCGAAAAACACTCTTTTAACGATTTCCAAAATTGTATTTAAATCGAATGCCTAGTTTTCAAGAAAATGCCAAAATAAACGTATGCGTTAGAAGTTTCCTTTGGTGTATACGACTAACCTACATGTATTTTGGACAGCCTTCATAGAGACGTTATTCTTAGGCCAGTTATATGGGGCCACATGGCTAGCCAGTATCTCAGGAAATTGTTTTCATTTCGACATGAAAAATGTTACATGTCCTCATCGACAGAAAAGATACATGTGGTCATGCCTTGATGTTTCCAAATGATTTTACATTGAAGTAGCTGTAAATTTTATTTTCTCAGCCAAGTCAGACACAAATTAATATGTCTATCTAGCTAAAGAAGATGGTCCGATGCTCGGAATCTTTGATCCTGGAAAAATGTACCCCCTTGAGGTTCATCTGCCCGTGCTCTGAAGCTATTTATACATATATATGGCCATAACAGTCGAAAAAACGTTTATTGGTATACATGTATATCTCAGATCTCAGAAAAGCGTTTACAGGACCATTGGTCCTCTGGTATGTTGAATTAGTTTATTTCTGACTGGAGTGTAGTAGTAATTTACAACTTTCCAAAATTTAAGATTTTTATATTTATCTGCCCTTAGAGACCATGCGTCAAGATTTCATTGTCATGGCA